>ML986596.1:6759-17921 GCA_010094045.1 Lojkania enalia
TAGCCGCTTTAATAGTTTAGCCGCTTTAATAGTTTAGCCGCTTTAATAGTTTAGCCGCTTTAATAGTAGAATACGTTAGTAGATATATATTAACTACTAATCTTTAATAACTATAACAGTTATAACTCGCTTAATTTCTAGAAACTCTATAAGGAATAAAATATTATTCTATTCTATATACTAGCTTATTTATTATATCTATTATAACTACTAGATATAGAATACTTCTTACTATTAAAGTATATATATAGAAATTAGATCTTAGTCTTAATATATAATTATATTAACTATATTATAAAATTTAAGTTCTTTCTAGCCTTTAAAACTACTTTTAATATATTAATTATAAAGGATAATATCTATATAAACTTTTAAGAAGTTAGTTTAATCCTATTTAATCTAGAAATAGTACTTTTAAGGCTTAATATAAAACTTTATATACTAATATTACTAGTATAAAATAATATTCTATAGAAAGTAAAAATACTAAATAATATATATAAGCTAGAAGCTTAATTAATATTAATTTATAATCGGATTTAAAGGAATATAAACTCTTTACTAGCTTCTATTATTAAGAGGCTAAATTAGCTTAAAAAGGGTTCTATAAAAGTAATATATTAAATCGGGTTAATATATAATAAAATTATCAGCTTTTAAAAAGTAAATAAAATAGAAATAAAATAGAAATAAAATAGAAATAAAATAGAAATAATAGAAAAAAAGGCGGATTTAAGTATAAAAGACCCTAATAAAAGTATAAGAAGAGATAATTATTACTAAAAAGGATAATAAGAAGAAAACTCGGGCTATAATACGCTAATTTAAGGTGTAATTAGATATAAGTAGATAGTATAAAATATATTATAGCTACTATAGTAAAACTAGATATAATTTTTATATATATTAGAAGAATATAGAAGTTTTTATAGAATAATTATATAAGTTATAAATTGCTATTATATTATTTAGTTGTTAAACTATACGTATATAAAGGTTAAAAAAGTTAATAAAGTAGACTACTTATTTATATAAACTATCTACTTATAAGGTATATTATAACTTTAATAAGACTAGCTTTTAGATAAGTATAATTAGGGTTATAAAAGTTATTAAAAGCTTAGAAAAATATATAAAACTTAATCTTATATAGTTAAATAATTAGAAGTAGATTACTATTATCTAGAATATCTATATAGTAGAGTATATTTATATTTCTATTTAATATAAGAAAATAGATATATTATATAATTAGAAGCTTTTAGTATCTAAAAATAACTAGATAAAAATACGCTTAATTTTAAGTAGTTAAAGTATTTTAATACTTATATAAAAGTATATTAGATAAGAATATATTAGCTACTAATTCTAGATAGCTATAAAAACTACCTTAACTAGAATTTTAAGAACTACTACTTTAAAAATAAGATTCTTACCTTCTATATACTAGTTTATTTATTATATATCCTCTAGCTATTTAATATAGTTTACTTTAAGCTTTTAAAGTAGAAGTATTCTTAATATATTATTATAAGAGGCTATAAGTAGAGATAATAAGGCTTATCTAATACTTAGTATAGTATACTATATATAGATCTTAGGTGTTGTATAAAAGAATAGCTAAAGAGTAAGCTAAATATAAGATAAGTAGAAAGATAAAAAAGAAGAAGAAAATATATATACTAAAGTAAACGCGCTATATATAGATATTAGAAGAAATATAAAAATACTATAATAGTACCTCCTTCTTTAAAAAGTAGCTACAATTAACAATTGTAGCTATAATATAGAGACTTGGTATAACTAGTTGTCTATTTTATATAGAGTAGAACTGTTTCTAGCTAGCTAGTATCTAATATAATAAGTAATATACTAAATAAACTTAATATAGTTATTATATTACTAATAGAATAGAAAACTAGTATCTAGTATAATAAGTAATATACTAAATAAGTTTAATATAGTTATTATATTACTAATAGAATTATAATAGCCTCTAACTAGCTAGGTATAGGATAGGGTAGTAACTAAGAGTAATTATATACTACGAGAGGATTATTCTTATAAACTTATAATAGAAGTATATAAGTAGAGTATATAAAAGATATTTAAGTTAACTATAAAGAGTTATAAAAGCTAGAGTTATAAGGTTGTTAAATATAATTTATTTTTTTACTAGTTCTTCCTACTTAGTTATTTAGTTAACTAAGTTGCTAAGTATATTATATATTTTATATTAGCCTTATTCTTCTAGCTATATAGATTTCTAGATCTTAATTAAATCTAGTATAAAAACTATTATAGGAGTATTTATAATACTACTTTCCCCTTTTAAGCTCTTAGCTTAAGAGTTTTCCCGTTCTAAACTAGTATATAGTAGAGTTAATATACTATTTTTACTAAAACTATATATATTTCTAATATCTCCCCTTTATTATTTAACTCTAGATAGATACTATTATACTAATTATATAAACTATTTAGGTAAGGCTATTATACCTTATTTCTAGTATTTCTATAAGGGGTTAACTTATAAGATAGATAAGAAGAAGATACCTAAAAAGTTATATTATTTAGAATACCTTTATACTAGTATATATTTATTATATAATACAAATTGTAATACTTAGATTACTTATATATTATAATCCCGTACTACTAGTTCGTTTCTAATTCTTTCTAGTAGTAAAGTAGAATACTAAAGTTGTAAAATTAGAGGAGAAGATTTGTCTAGCCTAAGAAGAGTTAGAATAACCTTTTAATAAGGTAGTAGCAGCTTATATAAAGATTTAGTATCTTTATAAAATTCGCGAGTAAGTAAAATATATGTAGGTAGAGTGTTATAAATATACGTAGGAGTAGTTTAAGAAAGAAGAAAAGGCAGATTATAAGGCGGGTTTTCTTCCTAAAATAGAGTTGCCTTCTATAATATAACTAATATTATTTAATTCTACTACTCTATCTCTAGACTTCCTTTATAAATTTAGGTTTTATAATATATCTATAATACTATAGGGCTAAGATTTTCTTCTAGTTTTTAAGTATTATTCTATAAGTTCTTATATTTATCTACTTCTAACTATTTAATTAGATAGTATTATTTACTATTCTATATCTTATACTTTATTATTCTCTTAACTTTCTATTTCTAGTCTTCTCTATATATATTTATATTATATACTACTAGTTTAGTATTTTAGAGTATCTTTTTTATAAGTATAATATAGAAGGTTATATAGATTTTTATAATTATAGATAATTTAAGTTAATAGTTTACGAGTAATATTTATTCTTTAATTTTATATAGTCTAATTTTAATATAATCTAGTTTACTACTTAGTTGTTTACTTTAAATATTTTATTATAGTAGCTAGACTTTTTCTCTCTTTTTAAAGTAAGATAGTTATTTATATTTCTTATTATAGTATTTCTTTATAGTATATTATAGAAACTAGAAGTCTTTCTTTAGTAAGTTTTATATTTATTAAATAATCTTAACTTATTTCTATACCTACGGTACTTATAATACTACTTTAATTAGGGTATTATAGATTTTTAGTTTATACCTATAGTTTACTATAAATAGTAATACTCTAGTTATACTATATATAGCGCTATTATATACGAGTTATACTATTAGTAGTAGTATTATCTAATTATTTTATCTATAGTTAAAGTAGTACTATAAGTATTACTCTACTATTTAGTTTATTTATTCTATCTATCTATCCGTTTATAAGTAAAATACTATAAATATCTTATATTTAATTTTTAGTAAGTTTATAATTATTTGCTAAAATTTTAAAGTAAACTTAGTATTTTAGTTTATAATTATCTTCTATAGTACCCTATATTATACGACAATCTATTTTAAAAAGATGTTTGCAACTTATTCTACTAGTAATACTTTATTATAGAGAATAAAGTAGGTGTATTTTATAAGTATATTTACAATTATTATAATAGAATTATATACTTCTCTCTTAGGGTAGTCTTTTAACTTTAGTAGTTTAATAATAAAGTCTATAGTAACTTCTATTTATAGTCTAATTAGTATTTTTAGGTTCTATAATAGTTTATAAAGTATATATCTATTAGGTTTATTCTATTAGTAGTCTACGTATTCTTATAACGTATTTTTTACCTATTCTCTTACTTTAGAAAAGTAGAATCCTCTAAGGATTTATTCTAGTATTTTCTCTATTCCTTAATATCTATATATAGGGGCTTTATAGAATTACCTAATAAACTCTTTTCTAACTTTAACTAGTATATAGATTTAATTATAGATGTATAGTAGTCTATCTATCTATCTATTCTAGTTCTTATTCTTAGAGTTCTTTAGGTATTCTATCTATTACTATTCTAATTAGTATTATCTAGCTTACTTCTTTAATAATAGTTATTACTATAAGTCTTAAATAATTATATACTATACTTCTATCTTATTATTTTTTTAGTAGTATAGCTATAGTTCTATTTTCTTACTTATATTCTAGTAGTCTACTTAATACGTCTACTCTTTGGTTTTATTTTCTACTAATATAGATAATCTTAAAGTCGAATATAGCTAGTTTTTATAACTATCTAATCTATCTAGAGGTAAGAGTTTTAGTAGTAAGAAAGGTAGTAAAGTTTTTATAGTTGTAATAGACTTTAGTTTACTATTTTACTCTTTATAAGTATATACGCTACTCTTTAAAGTATACTATAATAGTTAGAAGTTCTTAGTTATATATATTATAATTTATCTCTACTAGTATAAGTTTTTATAAATAGTATACTACTAGGTATTATTTTCTATTATAGATTTATATAAGAATTCCGGCTATTCTTATCCCTAATATATTAGTTTCTATAAAAGCTTTCTTTTCTAGGTTATAGAGTTTTAGTACTAGTTCTTATTAGAATTATTTCTTAACTTCTTAGAAGGTTTTTTCTTATTTATTTCCCTATATAAAAGTAATATTTTTTCTTAATAGTTAAGTTAAGAATATAGTTATATTACTCTAATTATTTATAAAGGTTTAATAGAAGTTATAAAATCCTATAAAAGATTAAATATCTTTAATTAACTTTAGGGTTAACTAGTCTCTAATTACTACTAATTTATTTAGGTCTATTTATAGTTGTTCTAGTTTAATAATAAATCCTAAATAGTCTATTTATATAGTATAGAATTTATATTTTCTTACTTTAAGGTATAATTTTACTACTTATAATACGCGTAGTATTTATTTAATATATTTCTTATATTCTTACTTTATTTTTAAATATATAAGAACGTTATTTAAGTATACTATATAGAATTATCTAAAGTAGGGTCTTAGTACCTTATTAATTCGTTTTTAAAAAGTAGCTAGTATATTAGTAAGTTTAAATAGTATAACTAGGTATTTAAAGAGTCTCTTTTTCGTTCTAAATACTATTTTCTATTTATCTCCTTTTTTAATATAGATCTAGTAGTATATATTTTAGATGTCTAATTTTATAAAGATAGTAGCTTCCCTTAATTAGTCTTTTAAGTTATAGATAAGTAGTAAGAAGTACTAATTCTTAATTATAATATTATTAAGAATATAATAATTAATATATATTTATAGATCTATTATTCCTTTCTTATCTATAAAAAGTATAGGGTATACTATTAGTAAGCTTAATTCTTAGATTATTTCTTTCTTTAGGTACTTGTCTATATATTATTCTAGAGCCTCTACTTCTCTTAGTATTAGGCTATATATTAATCTATATCTAAGTTCTTTTTCTAGTTATAGTTTAATTTTATAATCGTATTCTCTATATTTAGATAGGTATTATAGTAGTTCTTAGAGTTGTTCTATTAAGTATTAGTATTTCTTAGATATACTATATAATATGTTTCCTATTAGAAACAATTCTTTTACTACTTCTTTTACTATTATAGTAAGTTGTTCTTTAACTAGCTGGCTAGAGTTTTTAAGAATAATTCGTCCCGTTTACTAGTTTATCTAATAATTTTCCTTTCTTTACTATAGAATCTCTAGGATAATATTATAGTTAGTAATTTCTATAATTTAGAAGGTTTATTCTTATTGGGTTACTCCTAGGATTTTAAACTCTTCTAGTTCTATAGTATATATAACCTTCTTTTAAAAGTCTTTTTCCTCTATAGTTTAGATTATATAGAGTTATTCTAGTTATACTATAAGTATTCCTTTTCTAGCAATATAGTTATTAGCTATAAAGTTTTTTATTACTCTACTATTAATAAGTATATAACGTAAAGCACCACTGAGCCAGCTATACTACTGAGCCGGCCACTTTTTCTTAGCACCACCAACACTATATATAAGACCTTAATTTACTCGCTATCTATAAGAGAACCTACGTACGAGATACTTAGACTAGATTTAAAAGAAGCTTCTATATCTTTTTAGCACGTACGAGCGTTATACCTAGTCTTTCTACAGTTCCTATAGTACCGTTAACTAGATTAAGCTAGTTCCTTACTACTACTACTACTACTAGCCTTCTTAGATCGCTAAGAAGCTATAGATGCCTCAGCAGCTCTATACGAAGCTCCCTTACTATACTCTATTATACTACTATACTGGATTCGCTTCCATTTACATATTTTATACTTCGTTATAACCTTTAATTACTCTTTAAACTCTATAATCTAGTAGCTTATAAGAGCGTTTTAATATAGTATTAATTTAACTCCTTTTATTAGCTGTAAGAAGCCTTCTTTAGCTTCTTTTAGTAATCGTACGAAGGACCTCTGTATAAGAGTTAATTATAATCCGAATTCTTATGTGTTACTTAGTATTTTTAACTACTATAGTATTTCTAGTAGGGGTACCTCTAGTAGTATATATAACCGGACTTTAAAGCGCTTAAGAACAACCTATATATTAATAGGAACTAGTTTAAATACTTTAAAAGCCTTTTTATAGTTCTTATACGTAAATATATTAAAAAACGCGTCTTTAAAAGCTAGTAAGAAGCCTTTCTTATTAATATAGTAGATGCGTTAGTATATTAAGTCTTATATGCGTTAGGAGTACTTTAACTTTAATAGTAAGAAGTATACTATATTAAGTAGCTGTAGGATATATAATAAATATACTAGTATATAGAGGGTGAGGATCTTTCGTATAAGGTAATAATCCTTAAAATCCTAGTTTAGATAGCTCTTATAGCTATTAAGAATAAGTAGCCTATATAACTCTATCTAACGCGTCTTTATATACGCGTTAAAATACTTCAACTATTTAAAACTAAGCTTATTATTTATCTATCTATTCTTAGAAACTGAGAGCTTCCAGTCGTACGGTATATCTATCTTCTTATACTATACTAAGATATAGACGCGTCCTTTATAGATAATAAATAGTAGAGTTGTATACCTAGCAGTATAGATACTCTAGATTACTATAACCTACTCCTAATTACCTAGCTAAATAAGCGTAGGTTTTATATAGTATTCTAAACCTATAATAACTTTTATAGAGCTAATTATATCTATCTAAAAGCCTATCTTATTAAAGTTATAGATATTATCTTTATAGATACTATACTTAGCTACTATCTCTTATACGAGCTTAAACCACGCGTTAATAACCTCTAAATCTTCTTATAATATCCTTTAATAGTCCTTTACTCGATTAAAAACTATTTTAAGCTTATTTATACGCGATATAAATCGTTTAAACTAGTTCTTACCTATAAATATCTTACCCTATATACGTAATAGTTTATCTACTATATCTACCACCTTATAAAGCTGTAGTATAAATCCTTGCAAATTAAGGTTAAGAATATATTATACGATTATCTACTCTTTAGTTACTATAAGCTTTATATAATTTAGTTGAGTTTAAGATTAAAAGGTAATTCTATAAAGCTAGTTAGAAAGCTACTAGTATTATACGTTAAAAGCTACTGCAGCGCGTTATACGCTTTAAAATTAGCCTAAAGTATAGGCCTAAAGGGCAAGTTTAATTCTACCTTCTTAATTAGATAGATTAGCTTTATATTATTAAGATATAGCGTTGCGTACGGAAAAGTTGCTATACTAAGAAAAAGTGGCCAGTTTAGTAGTATAGCCGGCTTGGTGGTACTTTACGTTATACCTTATAGCTATAATATCGTTCTAGTATTATAAGATAGTATTCTTCTATATTTCTATATAGTTAAATTATCTTAAACTAATAAGCTATTACTTCTTTTATAGATATATATTTTAAGCATTTCCGTTCTAGATATTTATACTATAGTCTTCCTCTAATATATACTTTAGATAGTAGAAGTCTAAATTTAAGTACTATATAGTTTTAGGTTTATTTAGTAACTTCCTATCTTATTATAACTTCTTATTTTACTAGATTTCCCAGTACCTCGTCTTTATTTAGTTATCTTAGCTATATACCTATATTTTCCTTTCTTTTTTAGTAGGTTTTATATTATCGTTTAATATATAATATCTATACTATCTCGAAATATACTAGATAGTATTAGTTTATATAAGAGTTATTATCTTTTCTAATCTAATAGTCCTATTCTTATTTATATTGTAATATCTTTAGTACCTAGTATTTTACTAGTACTTCGCTTTATAAGAAGGCTACTACTTTCTATATTATATATATAGCCTTATTCTAATCTATATTACTAAGGTGTTTTTCTACTACTTTTATTATTTCTATCTATTTTTAGAAGTATAAGAAGCGGATTTCTCTAGAGTAGATATTTTACTATTCTTTATAAACGTTAACAATATCTTATTCTAGTCTATTCTTATTATAGAATCTTATAGGTAGTTCCTCTTATAGAATAGTTATAGGAGCTAGGGTTCCCTATTTATACTCGATTATTCCTTATTAATATATAGAATATATTCTAAATACTAGTTTAGGTATTAGTATTCTAGTAGTAGTTTCTTCTATTTATAATAGGGTATTTATCTCTTTATTCTTATCTAATTCTTTTTAAACTTCTTCTAGCTATCTTTTTATATATTCTTATATTACTATAAGTTGTATTTTCTTCTATAACTAATATCCTATAGTTTCTTTAAGTTGTTAGTATATTTAACATCTATCTTTATTATAGGAGGACTAGTATAGAGTTCTATATTTTATAGTTGCGGCTAGTTTTTCTTCTCTTTCTTTTTACTTTAGTATTCCTTTACTATATATCTTAGTTTCTAACAATTATAGTACTTAATATCTTTTTTCTAAGTCTTTCTTTCTTAAGTTACCTATAATTTAAGCTTCTTTTCTCTAGTAGCGCTTAAATCTATAGGTTCGCCTATATTAGCAGCTCTTACTAAAAAGCGTACCCTTTAGTAGTACGTTTATCTTTTCTTATTTTTAAACTAATACAGTTTATTATCAATTCTTTTTACTAATTAGAAGTATAATACTAGATCCTAAAATTGTTCTATATATATTATTACCCTTTTTATTTCTATTTTTAATCCTCTATAGAACTTTACTATTATACTATAATTATCCTATACAACTTTATTTAAGAGCTATTAAAAACTCGATATTATAAGGTAATAGATTCTAGTTAAACTAGATTATAGAGTCTATCTTCTATTACTTATACTTCGTTAATATCTTTAAACGCTAGTTTAAGTTTCTATTAAAAGTATACTAAACTTATAAATATTACTTTAGTTTTACTTTTCTAGTATTCTTCTACATAGTTCTTAAAATCTATTAGAAAGGACTAGAACTAGTTAAATAGTTTACCTATTAGATAGACTCCTATAAATAGTACTTTTTTATTCTTATACTAGATAATATATAGGTTAGTATTAATATAAATTTTTACTACTACTAGAAATTCTTTAAATTTAGGCCTAGTTTTATTAAATTTATTAAGTAGTACTAACTTAATTTATTACTAATAATATATTATTAGTAGTACTTTTTTAACTTATTTAAGTTTCTAGATAATTCCTATAAATTCTATTCCTTACTTACTATTAACTATTCCTTATATTCCTTTAAAACTTTTAAGAAGGCTGTTTTAAGTCTCCTTTAAACTTCTTATCTATTTATCTACTAGAACTAGTTATTTCTATTATTATATTAATTCGTTCTATATTCTTATAAATATAGTTATTATACCTACTTCTAAAGAGGTAGTCTTACTATCTAATCCTAATATTCTACTTATGTAAGTTTCCTATATTATTTACTAAAGGTATTTCTTTTCTTATAACTAGAGTAGTTTAACTAGTCTTTACTTCTTCTAGTTTTACGAGGGTAATTAAAGTATAATAGCCTCTAACTAGCTAGGTATAAGATAGAGTAGTAACTAAGAGTAATTATATACTACAAGAAGATTATTCTTATAAACTTATAATAGAAGTATATAAGTAGAGTATATAAAAGATATTTAAGTTAATTATAAAGAGTTATAAAAGCTAGAGTTATAAAGTTGTTAAATATAATTTAGTTCCTTACTAGTTCGTCCTACTTAGTTATTTAGCTAACTAAGCAACTAAGTATACTTAGTTACTTAATTAATTAAGTTACTAAGTATATTATATATCTTATATTAGTTTTATTCTTCTAGCTATATAGAGTCTTAAATCTTAATTAAGTCTAGTATAGAAACTTCTATAAGGGTATCTATAATAAAAATAGAGAGTTATTTAACTCTTTAAGAAGCTAGTAGAATAAAAACTAGTATCTAGTATAATAAGTAATATACTAAACAAGTTTAATATAGTTATTATATTATTAATAAAATAGAGAGTTATTTAACTTTTTAAAAAGCTAGTAGAATAGAAACTAGTATCTAGTATAATAAGTAATATACTAAATAAGCTTAATATAGTTGTTATATTATTAATAGAATAGAGAACTAGCGTCTAATATAATAAGTAATATACTAAACAAGTTTAATATAGTTATTATATTACTAATAGAATAGAAAGTTATTTAATTCTTTAAGAAGCTAATAGAATAGAAACTAGTATCTAATATAATAAGTAATATACTAAATAAACTTAATATAGTTATTATATTACTAATAGAATAGAAAACTAGTATAGAAAGAAGCTAGTAGAATAAGAAGTAAAGACTATAGTAGAGAGAGAACGATAGTATATTAAGGGAGGACGGTAGTATATTAAGGGAGGACGGTAGTATATTAAGGGAGGA